>JACVVK020000282.1:325000-337500 GCA_018292915.2 Batillaria attramentaria | reverse complement strand
TAAAGAATCATCAGCAAAAGGTATTATTCCAATCAGTCCGAGGGTGGGTGCGTGGGTGTTTGGGAGTTTAACGCCGTTTTTCACCACGTATGAATGATGTCAGAGACTGGGCAACGAAAAAAAAAGGCCAGCAAAAAACATTTGGCCCCAGCCGGGAATCGAACTCACGACCCGAGCATGGAAAGTGCAACGCTCTACCATTCGGCTATCCCGGCACCCTCAATCAGTCCGAATAGACGAAAATTAATAAATAAATAAATAAATAAATTTTACCGTGTCTTTTTCATAATATACGATATTATATGCGTCTAGCACACAACTTGACAACGTTGTAAACAAAAGTGTTTGCAAAATTCGTAAATTCTTTGCTTCTAAAACTGTTGGATGTATGGGGTTGTAACATCACAAGGCCTGTTTGTAGAGAGTCAGAGCGGGCCGAAAAGCGTGTACGCATGTGTGCTTGTTCTATTCATAGCCAGAGTGCACACCGAGGAAAGCAGGTTAGGATTTCTCAACTCCTATTCTTCTCAATGGTAGAGGCCGAAAATTTACAAGAAACAAACAGCCCCCTCGCCCCCCCCCCCCCCCCCCACACACACCCTACCCCCTCCACAAAAAAAAATTACAACGTTCAAACAGCCTAAATGGAACTTTATGAAAAGTTGATTTGCATCAACAGAGTTGGTGCTTCGAAAGTGGGGTCTTCACCCCTCCCCCCCCCCCATCCCCAACCCCCATCCACACCCCCACCTCCCTCGCCCTCCGCCTTGTCACCTCCCAGCTGGTACCGTTAAGGAGACAACACCACCCTAGTGATTTTACTGGTTCTATTTTCAGCAAAACTTCCGCGCACGGACAATAATTGTCACACGGAACATCTCCACTACAGTATTGTATTTCACGCTCTGCCCACCAAAGGTCATCTTCTCTTCCTTGTTTTATCGCAGCCCGTGGAGCCATTTATATTTCAAGGGAAAGCTGGGCCAAGTTCCCTGACGATTCTGCACTTTCCTTTTAAATCAGATTAATGTGTGCACAAGTTTTTTTTTCTTTTTCCATGCAATCAATGTTACACCTCACGAGTCCAAAAAATAAATAAATAAATAAGCTGACAAAAACTTCACCATTTTGGACACTTTTAACTTTTGTTCAGTTTTGAAGGATTTCCTGCATTTTCTGTTTAGCTATTGCTATTCAAGTCAGTAATGGGTTTTGCTCAGGCAAACTATGCACTCAGTTTGTTTTGACAAAGAGTTTGTCGAGGTTGTTCTTGTTTCTGCATCTTTATTTCATGTGTTTTTCTTCTGGTCGCCATTCGGTCAGGCAACTCAAGGGATATTTTGGTCAAATAGATGGGTAGGACTGCCGTGTTACCGTGATTCCGGTCAACCAGACATTAAAATTAAAAAGACAAAAAGACGGTTCTGCCGGTGTCATAAAGTTGTTAGACCCCCATAGTACTTGGAACCCCCCCCCCCCCCCCCCGGTCAATTAACTTTAATATTATTGGACCCCCTCCTGCACATATTTTTCATCACTTCTTGCGTTTTAGATCATATCGAGGTTGCGTACGATTCCGTGTTGAACTCATACAAACAACCAACCAACACATTTTCGCAAAGCTGTTGCTCACCAAGTGAAATCACAAAATTTCCCAAGGGACATAACTCTGGTCTGCTGCAAAGATTTTTTGTTGTTGTTCATTTTGAAATAAGTTACGACTACAGTCTGTGTTCTTATGTTATAAAGCTACACCCAAACCATTATGTGTCGTGTGCAAGTTACAGGACAGTCAACAATGGTATATGGGTAATCCAGAGTATTCAACTAAGGGGGGAGTACGACAATCATAGAGGGGATCCAATAACGATACCCTCTGATTGTAATTGTTGGGCCCCGGGGGTCCATTAACTTTAGAGTTATTGGACCGGAGGGGGAGGGGGGGGGGGTCATTACTTGGGGAGTCTATTAACTATACTACACCAGCTCCGTTCAAGGGACGTCAGTTTTGAACACATATTTGGGGCAGGTATTCAACAGTCATGCAACCAACACTTGCACTGCTGAGAGCCTTTGGTTCTCGTACAACACAGTTGCAGTGTGCGAGTGCATTTCGCCCTTCTGTTGTATGTCTGGCCTGAGTCGGGACGGAGTTTTGTGATCAGTCTTCTGTCTACTGTCAGCCACTCAGTGTCGGCTGTGTGACCTACTTTCTAGCGTGGCAAACCAGGTCATTGCGTGAGCATGACCTACATAGGCAATTCGTCATAATTATTGTGCATGCAGTGGTGTTGGAAGTGGGGTAGGGGGCTTACGGACTGACGACACTGAGGACACCCCCGCCCCCCCCCCCCTCCTACCTCTGCCCCGGTGAAAATGAAATTGGTGTTTGTTTGTTTGTTTGTTTGTTTGTTTGTTGTTGTTTTTTTTTTTTTTGGGGGGGGGGGGGGGGTATTATATCCGAGTCCCTTGAGGCCGGGAAGGGGAACAGGTGAAGGAGGGGGGGGGGAGGGCAGTTTGTTACTTTGTCAAGTCATTTCCATGCTCTCTCTCTCTCTCGGGGCAGGCGATTCCCATTGTCATCAATGAAATAAAAGGTTACCTAGTTCATTCATGGACTCATAAATCCTTCATGTGGAAATGAGCGTGCGGTGTTCCTCTTTTGGCCTTTTGGCCTGTCACTCCAAAATTACAACAACCTCACGTGCGCCGAGATTAATATCAAACCATGGACCGTGACAGGATACAACGGGTGTCGTAATGTGAATGTGAAAGGGGCAGTAAGAACTAGTCACGCGTGAAAAGGAAAATCCTAGTGCTGAATCACGAGGTGTGGACGGTGAAGATTATTAATAACACTATAACAGCAATTTGCAGATTGTCTGTGTGGTTGTGACGGATGTCGTACACTGGGCGAAAACCCTCCGTCACTGCCTTCACATATATACCTCCCACCCTCACCCCTTGCCACCCCAAATATCCCTCCT
Organism: Batillaria attramentaria; assembly: GCA_018292915.2. Lineage (NCBI taxonomy): Eukaryota > Metazoa > Mollusca > Gastropoda > Batillariidae > Batillaria > Batillaria attramentaria. The sequence continues at coordinate 334,513 of JACVVK020000282.1, read as the reverse complement.
CCCCCCCCCCCTCCCCCAGCCCGCGGTCATCCTGCTGTCAGTCAGATCTACCACCACAGGGGTTAAACAAGAATGCTGCGGATAAACACAGTGCCACTGTCCAAAAAAAAGTTTGGACGACGATGCCACACAAATATGGACACACACTGGTCTTTTAAGGGCACACACAGGTCATATGGACACACGCTGGTCTGTAATGGGCACGCACTGGTCATATGGCCAAACACTAGTCGTATGGACACACACACACACACACACACACACACACACACACACACACACACACACGTCATATGAACCCACGCTAGTCATATGGACACACACTAGTCATACGGGCACACACTAGTCATATGGCCACACACTGGTCTGTTATGGGCACACACTAGTCATATGGACACACACTAGTCATATGGACACACACTGGTCTGTTATGGGCACACACTAGTCATATCGACACACATTAAACAGTTTTTATTCATTTTGAACAAATAGAAAATGCACTCACACAATTTCCACAAGGCCGAGCACAACAAGTTAAAAACTTATAAATGTGCTCATAAGTACAAAAAAGTACAATCTTTATTTCATTTGTTTTTCCGTCTGGTCGCCATTCCACGACTCGAACCTGACCCTGACCTCTCGCATTGGTGACAGAGTCTTAACCACTAGACCACCGACAGCCCCACCAGCTTGTAAGACCAAATCTTCCACCTGAACACTTCCAGCCTACACTAGCTGTTACCTGCAGATTAACTACACGCCCCCAAACACACACAGCGCAACCGGACACCCGTTGCAAAAGTGTATCCTGTTCTCGGTGGTGTAATGAGATTGCTACGTGGCCCTTTCCGAGTACATCCGCTTCAGTACGTACTAACGCAGTTCTCAGTACCGATAATGTACTACCTAAATTACTCATTAATAACTTGGCTTCCTCGGGTTTCCCGGGTTTCCGGAGTAATGCACTTTCCAGTGACACGCGCACATGAAAGGTATCCTGTACCACACTGCAGGGGCGTAGGAACCACGGGGGCCCTGGGGGCACAGGCCCCCGTTCGATTTTTGGAAGGGGGGCCCGAATATCTTTGGGCCCCCCTTGCTTTTGATAAGAGGAGAGGGCCGAGATTAATATCAAACCATGGACCGTGCTGTCGCAGGACACAATCCTTGGCAGTCAACACACACACACACACACACACACACACACACACACACACACACACACACACACCACCCTTCTTCACCCCGGCCGTATGGCTCACCCGACTTAGTGGGGCCCCCCTTCCTCTCAGCATCTTCCTACACGCCTGCCACATAAACATGAGAACAGATCTATAGGTGTTCTGCATTTTCCGAGGAAATTTACTCGTACAACAAAAGCAAGAGATACTGCACTTTCCGAGGAAACGTACACATATATACGAGGTGCCCTATAAACAAGAGAAGAGACACTGCGATTTCTAAACTGATGCACGTAAGTTGTATTCTATAACGTATTTTAACAGGAGGTGACATAATTATATACTGCACTTTGCAAGGACGCTTACAACACATTGGATAGCATGTGAGTTTCGCGCGTAACAAGAAGAGAAATACTGCACTACATAATGGTCATTATTTATCACCTAGACTATGCATTGGAAAGCTTAAATGCTGTGATGATTTTTTTTTTTTTTTTTTTTAAGATATTGTGCGCGTCTATACGTCTACGGTCAAGTAGTAATAGGGCAAAAGTATTGGGAAACTTAACGGCACTTATGACGATAGTATTATTAGGTCACAAGGGATGGATGGAACGAAGCGAGACGTGGGGGAGGGAGGGGATGAGGGGTAGGGGGTTGAACAGGAAGATGAAGCAGTAATCTTACAATACACAACGACCTGGAAAGGGTGGAAAACAACAGCTTGCCACTGTCCCTCTGTGCCTACCCCCACCCCCCTCCCCTCAAGAACACAGCCACCTCTCCCACTCAACCAGTCCCTGCAAGTACTCAAGAAAACATTGTCCACTTTCAACTGAGCACGTCCGCATCATGTTTACCCTTTCCCAAAGTCATCTATCTTCGCTACAAATGATCCGAACCACGTCAGTCACCCCTCACCCCCCTCACCCACCCCCCCCCCCAACCCCCACTCGACTGGCCCTGTTGGTTAACAACCACGTATCGCTGACAAACAAGTCACCTATGTAGCTCAAGTTCGATAACCCCTCTTAAGTCGCACCTATATATTATATTATCTACCTGTCCTGACCCGTAGCCGAAGAGCTGAACCCGGAAGCGTGGCAAGCAGTCAACAAGGGTGTGTGCCAGATTTCGAGTGTCACATGAGATCACAATTCGCGGAAACTACACGCCTCATTGATAGGGCTTCCTAGATACCTGTTATGTGCTTGGCCGCTCAGGGGGGGCCAGTGAGCCCATAGCTTCACGTACATGTACCATACGCGCGCTGTTTCGATGTGGACTAAGAAGTCAACTTCTGTAACTTATCTTTGGAACAGTCTCGCTTGTGAGTGCGCATGTACGTTAGAAATGGTCTACCTTAATGATTAATAGAGCTCTGAATGCGTTACAGTGCCGTGAACAGGCTCTGTGAACCGGCGAGAATACAAATTCTCCTCAGTCTCAGCGGTTGACCGTGCCGGAAGACTAGCTGGCTTGATACTGATCCACGTCACGTAAAGCGTTCTGCTGGCTCAGTGCCAGCAGGCTGTAAGATGCTGTCACTGTGCAGGCGTCTAAGTGGCGCGATGCTAGACAAAGAAAAAGTTCAAAGAGATCTGAGAACTTGAAAATCTGTGTTTATTTTTTTTTATAATGGCCTTTATCTTTGTAATCGTGGCGCTGTGATGTTGAGTAGGTGAGATAGGTTTCGGTTTCTTGTTGTGTTTCCACAGGGTGTACGTGTAGCCTGCCTGACAGATCTCTGGCCGCACCCTTGACCTTATATCAACTGCGGTTTTCCCGGTGCTATATCGTTGTTATTGTAACCTCTGAGCATCTAAAGAAGGACCTGATTGGATGAAGAGATCGTCGGTTATCGGACAGATGCTGATTACATCGACGTAAGTACCTCTAATGTATCCTGTTTGACTTACTGGTTGTCACGTTATCTGTGTATTTTGTTCAGCTGCTTAGTCAGTCAGTATTCAACAACGGAAGCCAGTAAGAACATTTCAAAATAACGTTTGTTTGTTTGTTTGTTTGTTTGTTTGTTTGTTTGTTTGTTTGTGTAGCGTTTTCTCTCAATGCCGTAGATAGGAAAACTCGCTGCCGCCCCCTCCTCCCCCCCGCCCCCGACCTCTGCCGTACGGAAGCCTGTCGCCATTCACAAACCGCCACGCTCTTCTTCTTCTGATTAAGTCGTCTTCTTTATTTTTTTTCATTTTATTTATTTATTTATTTATTTATTTTATTTTTATTGAGGGTTTTTTGTGTTTTGTTTTTTGGTTGTTGTTGTTGTTGTTTTTGTTGTTGTTTTGTGTGTGTGTGTGTGTGTGTGTGTGTGTGTGTGTGTGTGTGTGTGTGTGTGTGTGTGTTGTTGTTGTTGTTGTTGTTGTTTTGGGGGGCAGTGGTGAGGTTCCTGCCTGCACGTCCGCCGGGTTACCTGTTTTGAATAATAATAATAATAATAGCATTGGTATTAGCATTAGGCTCATCTATAGCATTGTAATGGAGTGATTATATTTGATTGTCGCATACCTGCCTCGTGTTATCGTTGATTTCACACCACGACAACACTCTACTACCTTTTTTGTATATACATTTTTTTTATTTTTTTTATTTTTTTTATTTTATTTTTTTTTTGGGGGGGGGGGGAGGGAGGGCTCCTGCCTGCATGTTCGGATACCTGTTTTAATCATAATTATAATCATAATAATCATAATGATAATGATAATCATAACAGCATCAGGCTCATCAATACACAGCAGTGTCATGGAGTGATTATATTAGGTTGTCGCATACATGCTTTGCGTTATCACACCATAATGTATGCTCCACTATTTAGTGGACTATTCCAAGCATACAATGCCGGAAGTGCGTGACATTAGTCATAGTTTTGTTCCTGGCTTCGAGACAGGAATAGCCTGTTCACATTCTCTTTCTTAAGTGTATCAGTGTGTGTGACTATGACTATGACTAAATGTTTCTAATTCTGCACTTGCGAAGAAGGAGTGAGTGAGTGAGTGAGTTTTTAGGGCTTAAAGCCGCGCAATGGCGAAGAGGGAGGGGTGGTGGTGGTGGTGGTGGTGGTGGTGGTGGTGGATTATGGGATCATTTTTTTTTTTTGGGGGGGGGGAGGGGGGCGTAACCACGTAGATGTTTGTTTGTTTGTTTGTTTGTTTGTTTGTTTGTTTGTTTGTTGTTTTGGGGGGTTGTTGTTGTTGGTTGTTTTTGTTTTGGGGTTGTTTGTTTGTTGTTGTTTTGTTGTCTTTGTTTTGTTTGTTTGGTTGGTTGGTTGGTTGTTGTTGTTATTGTTGTTGTTGTTTTGGGGTGTGTCGTTGTTGTTTGATGTTGTGGGAGTTTTTATGCTTCTGTTCTTTTGTTTATTAGTTTTTATCGTGTTTTGTTTTTGTAGGTTGTTGTTGTTGTTGTTGTTTTCTTTTGGTGTTTTGGTGTTAGGCGTTCTTGGTTTTTTTTTTGGTTTTTTTTTTGTCGTCAAAAATAATATAGTCGTAATTTTTCCCCCACCAAAAAAAAAAAAAAAAAAAAAATTGCTCGCTCGTACTCGGTTTATCGACTAGCATGAACTTAGCACGACTCGCGACTGAGTCAGACTACCTAAATAGTAAGCAGGTCACATTCAGTCTGATGTATCCGGTTTCCTCCTTAAATCAGGTGTACGTCTGAGGCGACATGACTTATGAGCCGGTTATGTTGAAACAACCACTATCATTCTATCCAACAGCTGTACAGGCGTTTGACACACTCATAAAATAACCTGTCCGAAATTAATATTAACTCAGTTCCTACCAAATAAGTTTGGGGTTGTGCCCCAGTGGCCTCACTTTAAAACACACACACACACACACACACACACACACACACACACACACACACACACACACACACACACACACAATTCATTCATTCATTTGATTTCTATCTGGCTTAGTGGTAGTGTTTTTCTTTGCTTTCAGCATCTCATTGCAGGTAGCGTTTGGCGGGTTCAGCCCCCAACACAGCAGTGGATTTCGCAATACTGCTTTTCTCCTAGAACCTTGGACTTGTATGTTTTATTAATCCTTATTCTGGGATTTTGCTTTGCCGTTTTGTCAAATAAATTCACTGAAAGTGGACAGCTCCGCCAATAGCTGCCTCTCGGGTCGTGTTGTAGTTAGTGTAGGATTTGGCTTGTGGTACCTTTACAGTGCGAGCATGCAGTAGATTTTCTGGGACACTCAAAGTTATTCCTGTCTCACGAATGCCAGACATAAAAAAGCACAATTAATTCATTCATTGATTTATATCTGGCTTAGTGGTAGTGTTGCAGTTTGATTATACTCGTGTTTGCTGCAGTGAGAACCATCAAGAAACCGTTAAGCCTGCTCTTAACTGGGCACAGCGCGCGAAACACACATGTGCACATCACAGTCGTTGAGCCAGCTCGGTGTGTTTACCAACTACAAAACTGAACACAGCTGTGCCCGGTGACAAACCGATTGAAGATGCACTGTCCGCCATGTTTGCGCGCCGAGTGACGTAGTACAGACAATCAGAATCTGTTGTGGAAACCACAGTCACAGTTGTGGCTATTTGAAATCTAGGTTGCTGTGATGACGCCACAGCGGCGGAAACCCCGAAAATTACAACTGTGTCAAACTGTGGACAGCACTGTGGCGCTCCGCAGTGCCCAGTTAAGAGCCAGCTTTTAGTCTTGCCTGATTTCGCATAGAGGGCCGAAACCGGAAAAGATGTGGGATACTCCTGCGCGGTCGAAATGTGTTAATGCTTTCAGTCCCAGTGTTTGCTTTACTTGGGGGTGGGGGGTGGGGGGGGGGAGCCCGATAGCCGACTGGTACATCGTTGGACTTCCAGTGCTCGGGTCATGAGTTCTAATCCCGGTTGAGGCCAAACTATTTGAGCTGGCTTTTTTTTCTCGTTGCCCCCGTCTTTTGGTACTGACTTGTACCATCCACACGTGGTGGAAAAGGACGTTAAACTTCCAAACACCACCAATTCTTTGCTTGAGAAATTCAGTTGGAGTGTGTGTGTGTGTGTGTGTGTGTGTGTGTGTGTGTGTGTGTGTGTGTCACTCGTGCCAGCCTCTCGAAACTGTCCGGCACTCCGAAAGTTACTGGCGGTTGCGGTGGGTTGAGGCGGGGGGACGGGGGGGGGGGGGGGGGGGGGGGGGTTGGGGGGGAGGGCGTAGGAGGTAGTTTAGGCCTCTCCACCAGTACACACGCCCGGCGTATAGGTCGGTTGTTTGAAAGGGGCGCAGGGATTGGTCGATACAGTATCTATTACGGATACGTGGATATATTTTTCAATACCTACTTCCTGCTTTTCTTGGCACGGGTTGGGCTGGAGCTGAAACCGGGCCAGGCGGGTTAAGACAGGTAGTGGTGCGGAGCGGTGTGATAAAGTAGAGACACAAACACGCACGCACGCATGCACGCACGCACGCACACACGCACGCAAACACTGATAGTGATACTTTGTTTAATCACGGTAAAAGCTACCTGTGTCGGCACAATGACCGTTTCCGAGCTTCCCTTTGCTATTCACACACACACACACACACACACACACACACACACACACACACACACACACACACACACACACACACACACACAGATGACAGTGACAATGATCCATATTTAACTGACCATAGTAAAAGACCGTGACTGTTTCCAAGCTTGCCGCGTTGCTACAGAGAGAGAGAGAGAGAGACAGACAGACAGACAGACAGACAGAGGGTACTCAGTGGACCACTTACGCATGAGTGGTTCAAGAAGTTTGGAAAATCACACACACACACACACACACACACACACACACACACACACACACACACACACACAGAGTGTACTGGATCACTTACGCATGGGTGGCTGAATCTGAAGTGAGCGAAATACTTTTGCTGAATCATGGGCGTGGAGCTTACTCACGTGCTTTTCCAAAGCTGCAGACGGAACTGGGTTAAGTACACGGAAAGCAGAGAGAAAAATAGGCGCTTGTAAATAGACGAGCCACTGAGGTAGCTAGTGGCATTGAAAAACCAGTGCAAGCAGACTAGGTGCAGCCGACAGGCCGAACGATAACCAAAAAAAAAGAAGAAAAGATCTGGACTAATAATGAGCGATAACACCTAACTGAAAACAGAGGGGCTGGGCGTGGGGGGAAGGGTAAGAGTGTAGTTGCTGCTTACAGAACTTGAAGTTGACATTCTTTTCAACTCGTACAGTTGTTTGTTTGTTTGTTTGTTGTTTGTTTGTTTGTTGTTGTTGTTGTTGTTTTGTTGTTGTTTTTGTGTTGTTGTTGTTGTTGTTTTTTGGGGGGGGTCCTTTTGACCATTCACTTTAAACTAATTCACCCGCGATAATAATAATAATAATAATGAGTATTGTATAGGCGCTTTACCCAATTTCATGAATCGGCTGAAAGCGCCGCGAACTGAACCCAACACAAACGCTCACGTGAATCACACGCATTCTCTCACACACTGGACATAAACACAAGACAATCAAATGGTGCGAAGGGTCAGCTCAGCTATTTTAATGTCGGAATTTAGAATTGCGTTTATTTTTCAAATTTGGTGGGCTGAACATTTCCAAAGCAGAGGGGGGAGGATGCCGGAGTACCCGGAGAGACCCCCCACCCCCACCCCCGACGATCGGCCCGAATGAACGGTGTCACATACGAGAAGGAAACATTTTTTGCCCCCGAGTAAGACTCGAACCCGTGACCTTTCGCGGCATTGGTGACAAGTCTCTTAACCACTAGACCACCGACCGCGTTACCTGCCATTCATATCCAAAAATCACATAATTTTCTTTTCACGGCCTCTCTGGCGCCTGAGTGTGATTTTTACAACCGAAGGAAAGCCTTTGCCAACCTGTCTTTTACGCGGGGGCAGGAACCCACAAAATACAATGACGGAAATTGGTCAAATGATGCATTGACATTGCGCAATATAGTTTTCCTCGCCCGGACGTGAGTGGGAAGCTTATTATGACTGATTGGTTCTACTCAAGCTGTCACTCGCGTCCTGCCCGCCAAGTTTCGAATCTTCAGCACAGTGTAGAACGGGCGGTCCCAACGGGGACCTGGGCCCGCATGTAAAACTCGAGGTTAATTCTTAAGCACCATGGTGGAATGGACCCGCTTCCTGGTTTAAAAAAAAAAATCTAACCCTACAGCTAGTTTAGTTCGAGGTTAGACTTTAACCCGGGGCTAAAATTCCTAACCTCGACTTCTACATGCGGGACATGAATATTTGCAGACGAACAGCTCAGATTGAGAGTGGGGTGAGAGTGCAAATAATACTTTTTGATTATATTTGATATGGCGTGTACATGTATCTCTGTGTAGGCTGTTGAATTGAGGTAATTGAGGAATGGAGGTGAAAATGGACATGTTCCAAATATGCAAGAAGATAGTGCACCAGATCATTACATCCAGGTGTTCACAGGGGCGTAGGAACCACGGGGGCCCTGGGGGCCCAGGTCCCCGTTCGATTTTTGGAAGGGGGGCCCGAATATCTTTGGGCCCCCCTTGCTTTTGATAAGAGGAGAGGGGGCCCACCAGTGGTGGGGCCCCCCTGCTCTGCTGTCGCAGGACACAATCCTTGGCAGTCAACACACACACACACACACACACACACACACACACACACACACACACACACACACACACACACACACACACACACACACACACCTCCCCCCCCCCTTCTTCGCCCCGGTCGTATGGCTCACCCGACTTAGTGGGCCCCCCTTCCTCTCAGCATCTTCCTACGCGCCTGGTTCATGCATGCAATAATTAAAAATAAAAATTTAAGAAAAAAATCTTCATAAACTTTGTTCATCGCTCACCAAAAATTCGATTTAGCAAGAGATAGTTCGGTGTAATTTAAGACAGTAAACCTTTCGTTCACAGATATTTCGCTTTAAGCCCTGTCTACTTTGAAAGTATTTTCAGTTATATTTTACATCATGTGTGACATGGCGGAGATTTGGAGATGTGTTTTTGTGTGTTTTACAAGTTGCTAGGGGTGTCGAAAAATGCCCATACCCTGAAAACCCAGGAACCTTTAGTTGTTATATGATTTTGTAATAGTGGACGTTGCAATACTTGATAACATGTTGTTGTTGTTGTTGTTGGCTTTTTTGTGTTTTGGTTTGTTTGTTGTTTTTTGTTGTTGGTGGTGTTTTTTTTTAAATAGATTTTTTTAAAACTTTTTTAATTCAGTTTTTTTTTAAATTTATTTTATTTTGTCATTTATTGGGGGGGGGGGGAGGGTCAGTGCGAGCATCTGTCACTTTGGGATAAGAATGGTCGCCTG